>OX451348.1:32290389-32327889 GCA_949629155.1 Myopa testacea
AGCGATGCTGCACCGAATCAAAGGGCAAAAAAGCACAGAAAAGCAAACGAAGGAGAAGGAGACGGAGAAGGAGAACAGATGCACAGAGAAATCACTCAATTGCATTCGTTCGGTAAACAGAAAATCGATCTTCAGCGCCTTTCGTTCCTTTGAAGCGCCGGGCGAGTCCTGGCACTGCTGCTGTCGGAGTGCGCTTGTTTTATCATCTGTTTGCTGTCAACGGAGAGCGAACGACATCGCTTTCGTACCTCTGCGATTCGTTTTTCATCCTCCTCCTCTAAACGCTCTCGATTCGCAGTCGATTTTGCGATATCACAACAGATGCCACTGTTTTTTCGTTTATCCACACCAAATATCCACTTTCCGTGCTGCAGCTGGCTCAAAGCGACGCATTCGATTCTAGTTGGCTTAGACACGAATTTATGCCTCGCGTTAATCTAATTTAAAAGCCAAAAAAGCCAAAAAAGCCGACCTGCATCGCTAATTTTTAGTGGTTTCCGTCCAGCGGAAGGGTCTGAGCTGCCATCTCGATAGCACCGAAGCACTTCCGTCCTCACATCCTGAATACGTGAACACAAACACAACGAAAGGCAGCAACATGAACCACAACAACAGCAACAGCAGCAACAGCAGCAACTTCAAAAATAGCAGCGGCTTTTGTTAAAATATGCAGCCATGAATTAATGAATCAATGAGCTAATGAAACAAATGAATGTCACTCTGCCAGCCACAGCAACCGCCCTCCGCTTCAGTTGTTGACTAATTTTAATTCGAATTTGAATTTGAATTTGAATTTGAATTTTTATAGAGCGATTCGCGGTGACCGGCTGAATGTGTGTCTAATAGCTTTTGTTACTAATTAGGCTCTAAACGATGAGAGCCGCAAACGTGTATTCATGCCATTCGCAGGGGGTGCATAAATTAGGCGCTAATTTGGGCTACTTGCTTACCCGGGGCACCCCAATCGTGGCACCCCAATCGTGGCACCCCGATCGTGGCTCTACTAATGAATTTGTACCTCGTCTTCTAACTAACAAAAATAACTCTTTTTTTTGAGATAATTTGTGGCTTCTTTCTTTGGCTTTTCTTAACCTAGTGTTTTCTGAAAACTTCCACACATTTTAAACCAACTTCTGGCGATGTTATCTGAACGTGTTCCGCGGTAATTCGATCGGATCGCATCGTATACTGCATGCATTTGTGACCTTTTGCTTGGTCACATGATCGGCGACGGATCTGAGCATTTGTGCAGCAACACATTCGAGCCACAAGAAACCGGGAACTCATGACCGCTTCTCTCCCAACGCGCTCCGTGCAGCCGTCGGTCGGGCTTCAAATCTCCTGCCTCGATTTTCAGTTTAGTAGCTGGTTTATTGCGCAGGTGCGCACCGGCTCCGAGCGCCTCCCGATTCGATTTGCAATCGATCGTTTGATCGCTGCGAAGGTATCACATTTTCATCGCATACAAGTACAGAGCTTGATAAAGAGAGAGACAGTGCGAGAGAGAAAGAAAAAGAGAGAGAGAGAAAAAGGGAGAGAAAGAAAGAGTGAGTTACGCGAGCGATTCGAAAGAGCTTAGGTTCAATTTACGTCGATCTCAAGAGAACATCTCATTATTTTCATTTATATTAATTTTTGAAGACCTTAAATCTAATTCTCAACGTTTTCCTTTAATTATTCTGGATCTGAACTCGTCCTTGTATATTTTTCTGTATTTGTATATAACGAGAAATCTCAGCAACAACATTTTGCGCTTAGATTCTTGTTCATGCTTAGCAACATATGTTGATAAACAATGTTTATGCACTGGGACGTAATACCTGATATCTTTCAATGCAGATACAATTTCAGCTCCATTCTTTCTCTGTGACCCAGAGAACCTACCCACCTACAAATCGCTATGTCGGTCCGTGAATTTTAATGAATTTCGCTCTTTTCTTGTGGCGTTTTTTGTCTATAGAAAGAATATTTGACAATTTAATAGACGACTGTTTAATGGAAGATACTACCAACTCTTTACGGCGAATATTAACGATATTTATTCCTCAAGCACTATAAATTTTGGGGCTGCGAACAACAAACAAAACACCAGCAACAACAACAGCAGCAGCAGTGAAGATTTATAACACTCGTCGTTTCCATAAACAAAGTAAATTTTATGATTGCCATATTTTATGGAGTATGGCACACAGCACACACACACAGACACATGCACAGACACACAGACACATGCACATACATGCACTTTTGGATCCAAATAAAAGTAAGTAATCTGATGGCTTCAAGACTATCATCGCAACACAAGGCGTCCCTTCGCGCCCCGAATCGAACCTGCCAGCCTCGCCGTCTGCTTCTCAGCCTGCCTCGCTGTCTGCTTCTCTGCCTGCCTCGCCGTCTGCTGCTCTGCCTGCCTCGCCGTCTGCTTCTCTGCCAGCCTCGCCGTCTGCTTCTCTGCCTGCCTCGCTGCCTGCCTCGCCGTCTGCTCCCCGTGTACCGCGCCGATCGCGCTCCCAGCCTTCTGGCCGACGATAGACCCGGAGACTGCACTCACTGCGCATGCGTCTGTCGCTATTCTACGCTATGCTAATTAAGTCGGCGATCAGGTTGTTTTTCTTTCGTTGCGCACAATAATTTTTCAAAACAATATGTAAATCCTGTTGTTTTTTATTAATTTCATGTATATTCTATATTCTATTACATACACTCGAATATCGTACACGATTCTTTCTCTCTTTTATCCGGTTTCGGATATAAAAAGTGTTGCAGCCAGAGAGGGGAGGGGTGCCGAGGGAAGGGAGGGAGGGATTGTAAAGGAGTCGTCTTGTAATCGCGCGCTGCTGTAATTTGCATAAATGTGCAATAAATGCGCTCGGGCAGAACACTTTTGAGATTGTTTGGTTTTTGGTTCTAGTTTTGGTTTTATTTTCGGTTTTCTTTTTGGTTTTCTTCTTGTTCGCTTCGAATTCGTTCAGTTGAGGCACTGATAAGGCTGAGAATCAGTCGGCTGAGTCGACTTTTGGTAGTCACTCATGAAGTATTCTACACAGAGTCAGGATGTCTGCAGCTGAAGAATGCCTGTTGAAGGTGATTAAGCAGAGTTACACTGATGAATTCGTTTTTAAATTGAAAACGTGTACGCTTTCCACACGATGGCAACTCTGATGGATTCCCAGGCGGCTTGCAGACGGGTTTCATAGGGTTTTCATAGGGTTTTCTATCGTTGTTCATTTTTATATCACTTCAACTGTCCTCTTTGAGGTTCTAAGGTCAAAAATAAAATCACCTGAATTGTGTAGATCGAATAGAATAAAGATGTGTAGATTATGTAAATTCGGGGAGTTTTTTTCATAGTTTAATCGATTTATTAACCGTTTTTCTGTTGCGGACCGTTAAATCGAGGATCATCGCGAGGATCTATTCGAGGATTTGTAATAAATTTCTGATAAAAGATTAAAATAATGTTAGATAATTTATGGAAATTATTTATGCGAGTCGAAGAGCAACAACAGCAACGAATTCACTTTATCGGGGCACTAACAACAACAACAACAACAACAACAACAACTACAGAAGCACAAAGAATTTCATCAAAAGTATGCGTCTCTCGATACAGAGCAGGTTTACTCCGGCAGGGTGCTGAATCGAGGCTGGGGTAAAATTTTATAACTTTATTAAAAAAATAGTTAAAAAACAAAAAAAAAAAACAAAAAAAAACTGTAGAAAAACAAAAAACTTCAACTGAGTTGCCGACACGATTGTTCTGTACGCCACACGAGTGCCCGATAACTTCATAAGTGGTCGGCAATATAAACAACAACAATAACAACAACAATAACAACAACAACAATAACAGCAATAATATTAATAACAATAACAACAATGGCAACAATAAGGAGCTGGCCTACCATAGAGCCAGATCACATGGATCTGATATGACCTCACACACACACACACACTAACTCACCACACCACAGCACAGCACAGCACAGCACAGCACACCACAGCAGAGTGTGCTGCCGCAACCAGTGTTGCCCGGTTCAGCCGGTTCAGTTCAGTTACAATGCTAGGTAAGTGAAGCAGATAGGTAGGTACAACAACAACAACAACAAGAACAACAACAACGAGTAGTAGCCTCCACTTTTGGGCGAGTGCAAAAAAGGTTTCCACACACCACACGATAGCAGGCAGGCAGGCAGGCATTCCTTGTAATTTATTTGCGCACTCAACCCTGGCATACAAGAGTGTTGCCTTGTTGTTGTTGTTGTTGTTTTCTGTTCCTCTCGAAAGAAACCAGAGTTCGTCCAGAGGAACAACAGCCGTCCTAAGGAACACGTTGGAGAGCCAGCCGCACTTGCGACCGCAAAGTATTGCATTACAAGCGTCTAAGTACAATAATTATGCAGCAGTTGGCCACCGCCATCATCCCCACGAAGCCCCCGGTTGGCCCCCGAAAGCAGACGCAGCCGCACACATTCTAAACTTATGAATCATGGCCGGTCGGCGCGGACGAACGACCGGACCGGAGGAGGAGACGCCCCAACAAACGACTGATCATCTGATCGGACGGTGACGGTGAACCGTCGAACCGTCTCTAGTCGACCGACCGACCGACCGACCGACCAACGGTGAGACTGTCCAATCAGCTGACCGTCCCGCTCCGAAGCAAACCAACCCTCCCGAGCCATCCACAAACGGTTGGTCGGTGCATTTTTGCGGCCACCACCCAGCCACGTACCAAAAAAAGTCCAAAGATCCATACGTGGTACTTGTGTGTGTATGTGTGTGTGTGTGTGTGTGTGTGTGTGTTTCACTGCTCGGCGTCCAGTCGGACCGCTAAGCGATCGATTGATAGTGGTTCCTGCATCTCCAGGCAGCTCCGGGCCATCGCATAGCTCATGTGCGCCTCCGTCCGCGAGATGAGTTGTGTTCGTCGCGGTGTGTCCGTCGCTATATGGTTCAATTTTCATGTTACGCTCACCTGGTTTTCGAGTTACATACTGCATAATCACTATTTATTGCTCGGCCCGTGAATGCGTTCTGCAAACAGCGTCGTCGATGCAGCAGGCTGGCATGGCACATGGAATCGTTGTTGTACTTGTAGTTGTAGTTGGCGATGTATTCTGAACTACTCACATACACAGATGAAAAGTACGATGTACTCGCATGTGCTATGCGATGGCAAAGCAATGTTTTGATTTGTAGCTCAAGGATATCATCTTCATTAGCTTGCGCCGAATGCCGCGAAGATCGATAAGATTGCGGATTTATTAATTTCTTAAGCGGTGTTTTTAGTCATTACATTAAAAGCTGGCGAAGGAGCCACGAGTCGATCGTCGCAGATCACCAACTCCACCAGCGAGAAGGGCAAATTAATGAAAAACAGCCCCAAAATCGGGACACTGAACGAAGATTAGGAGGAAGTTTCGGCGCATCAGTTTTCAGGTTGTCTCGCATCTTTAAGATGATGAGATTATAACTGTTATCGCATCATAATCAATCAATCGGAAACATATAATTATTATTATATACATATTTATTGTTATTATTATGTTATTTATTTTATTTCTTATATTCTTAACTCGGAAGCTTAACTTTTCCGCTGGGAATTTTTGGTGTTTGTTGTTGTTATGTTTGTTGTTCATTAAAATCGAAGAACATTCGATTTAATTGAACAACTTTTACACACTCGCAAATACAAACAACGCCATGCTTTCCATTTATTATATGTATACTATGTCCATCTGTGTGTGTGTGTGTGTTAGTGTTTGTGTCCAATCGAAGACCTGCTTTTAAAATCCATCAAATCAAAGTTAAAAAGAGCGAACTTCACGTAGTTTTTCGGTGAAGACCAAAAGTTTTGATGACTTTTTTTGTTAGTGTTGTTGTTATTATTGTTGTTGTATTGTGATTGTTGTTGTTGTTGTTGTTGTTCGATTACAAACAGCGAGCGCTTCATTCAAAATACAAGCTCAACAATTTGCGCGCTCCTGTCGATTGTTCAACAACATTACGCGCAATTGTTTTATTGTGCTGTCGAGTGAGCATTTTGCGTGGCTTGTTGTTGTCGTGTTTGTTGTTGTTGTTGTTGTTGTTGTTGTTGTTGTTGCTGCTGCGTAACCATTCTAATGGCTGTGACACAGCTTGCCGAGGAGTTGCAACAGTTGACAACAGCCACTAACGATTCCCAGCTGTTGCTGCAGCCGCTGCATGTTGCAGTCGCCGACAGGACATGAAACACTGAGCGCCGCACTGTGGGACGAAACACGACACACACCTCATAAAATACAGTACTCCTTTTTTTGTGTACAAATCAAGACCAGAACTCATGAAATCCAATCTTGACTTGACTCTGATGTGCGAGGAAATCCGTCCATCCATCCGAGAAGCAGCACTGCGAAGTGGTGACCCTCATAAATTCTGGCAGTCAACTGAAACTCAAGTCGAAGTTCAACTAATTTACACATAATAATGATATTAAACACAGAATCGCATGTTGATTCGAATAGAAACACACTCTGGCCCACTGTGTGTCGTTTTG
Organism: Myopa testacea; assembly: GCA_949629155.1. Classification (NCBI taxonomy): domain Eukaryota; kingdom Metazoa; phylum Arthropoda; class Insecta; order Diptera; family Conopidae; genus Myopa; species Myopa testacea. Next base: position 32,296,928 of record OX451348.1, read on the forward strand.
CCCCGCGAATAAACTGTTTAAATGCACAATTAAAAACATATAAAGTAACATGGACGACCAGCAGCGAGAACCGTACTCGCAGATCGACAACAAAACAGTTCAGTTGGTTGTCTGTTTGTGGTTCTTTTTTTGGCCGGGGCCGGTCGCTTTGGTGTCACTTTGATGAACGATATTCCTGAAGCACTACCGACGCACGGCCGTTGAACCCTCGACGACGAGTACGTCATGGACATGGGCACCCACGGGGATTGGATTCGGAAAACACAAGAGTGACTCAGAGTAACATGCGGCTAATGAAGGCAGCCACTTTCTAGGAATAGTTGGCCTTTCTTTCTGTTCAAATCGAAGTCCAATTTTACCCCGACTGCATAATATATCATTACTAACAATTGAATGACAGAAAACAGGACTTCAACTCGAATCCTACCTAAAATAGACGTAATCGCTGGTCTAATTATTGTTGTTTTAATAGACATCAGAAAGGGAACTCTTCTCCGCTTTCCTGGCTGTGTTCAGTCTCCGGTTTGGCAGCCTCTTTTATTTCAGAACTTCTCATTTATTTAGAACTTCAAATGTTCCCCGTCCCACGTCAATTCAGAGCCATTTCGGTGTTTTTAATTAATATTGAAATTCGCTCTTTTTACGGTCTTTCAATCAAACCCTCCCCTCCTCCCCCCCCCCCCCCCCCCCTCCTCCAGCGCTGCTCTGATCCCGTCCTGAGCTCGTGCATTCAACCCGACCGTTCAAGTGAGCCGCAGCCACCGACATCAAGGAAGCCGCTGCTACTTATGGCAGCTACATGTAGATCCAGTTGTGTCCAGAGTTGCCAGCCGTCCGCGATCTGCTGTCACTGATAAGCGTACTTAGAACAGCAACGCGACTGCGTTTCGGACACGACGATCAACACTGCAGCAGAAGCAGGAGCAGCAGCAGCTTCCGCTACTCGGCCGAATGCTTCAAGTAATAAATGATGTCTGCAGCACGTAACAAGCAGTGCAGCGGATCTGCGAGACGATTTCAAGCACTCGGCGTTGTCTCAGAAGAATCAAATACAAATGCGAGCGACGCAGCGCAAAGCGAAAAGTTCTGTTAAGTGTTCGGAAATTATTAGTTAACCAAATTTGGCAGTGAAGCTTCAACTTTGAGCACGGCATGCAAACCAACAACGAGTGCACGGAGCCTAGCAGAATGGGCAGGTTGGGGGGCAACACAGCCGATTGGCCAGAAATGTCTGAGAGAATGGGATCAATACAGGAAGTCATCGCTTAAATTGCTGTTGTTGTTGCTGGTGCTGGTGCTGGTGCTGGTGCTTGTGTATTTGGTTCAAGAATTCAACAACTACGGGTTGTCTGTATCAAGCTCGGTTCCCCAGAAATGGCTATCGCAGAAGTTCTCCACGGAGCTGCCGATGTTGCTGTTGCTGATCTTGAGTGCAAAGTATTGAAGTGTTCAATTGTGGGCTTATTTGTTTATGTGGCTGGCTTTGAATGGGGTCACAAATGGTCATGGTCTTTAGGGAAATCGTATTGTATCATTCGCCTTGTGAAAGTAGAGCAACCCAATGAAGGCAAACATATTTAATAACACGACTTAAACACGACTTGTAGACCAGATTTAAGAGTAAAAACGTGTTCGCTCTCCTCCAGAGTCATGGAGTTCAGGAGTTCAGAGAGCCGAAAGTGTTCAAGGTGCTAAAGTACTGAGATCACCAAAAGACGGGGGAATCCGGGGTTTCGAGGGTGGTGAAGTGTCTCAAGAACCTGTTACATTCCGAAAGGTGTTTGAGAACATCTTCCCAGAGCTTCACTGGCAGGGTCTTGAATGATTTCCTAAAAGTCTTTCACGAATATGTTGAAATGAATGTAGCTTTTATTGAACAAATTGAAAATACATTCCAATTCTTTCTTCTTTTGGTTTCCTTCGGTTTTCTGGTCCAATTTGCCTCAACCACTCTGCAGAGATCACGCAAGCACTCAATTAATTAGCAAGCCTCATTGATTTGTTAAACCGCTCCGCACCCTGCGACAACGTGGCGAGTACTTCGTCAGCGGCCCGGGACATGGTGCCCGGTGCCTGCTACTTGCTCCTTGTCACTTCATCGTGGCTGCTGAGCCCCAGCATTTGCATAATAAGTAAGACATCATGATTTGAACGAGGTTTCCCCGAACACGAAGAACAAAATAACGATTTGTCATTTCGAGGATTTTTCACTGTTAAAACAATCCAGCAACACCAGCGAAATCAGCAACAACGACAAAAACAACAACAACACTAGCAGCAGTAGACGTCAATATATCGAAACTGCTCGTAGTATCGGTTTAATCAGCTGAGAGTGAGAGAGAGAGAGAGGCTTCTGCATGCAAGTTGTTGTCATGACATCAACAAGCAAGCAACTAATGCATCATTAGAGTTGGGTTTGTTTAAACATCGTGGCCGAGATGAGACGGGCTTCGAAGATAGAAACCGTCAGTGGGACGGACCGAGGAACATGCGGACGAGTGAGGGAACGACTGTTGAAAGCGTCAAGCATGCAGATGAAAAACGACTGATGTGTAGGACGACTTCATCATCGGCAGCGTCCTCATGGATCGTCATCGTCATCCACGTCGTCTCTGTTCAGCTCTGGCTGCGAACTGGGATCGAGCACCGAGTTGCGGCGGTTGCTTGCATTTTATTGAGATTTCGTGAAATTGATCGTGTTTGTCAATCGACGCGCTGTTGACGTCACGCGCTCGTGATTTTCTAGTTCAACTAATAAAGCAGCACTCGGTTGTGCAAGCGACGCAGCTGGCTGCAAAACTTTGACTTTCATTTCCGTGGCGGTGCGGACTGCGGCGTGTTTCTCGTCTGAATTGCAGCGGATTTCGAGCATTCAGAGATTTCGGTGTCTGCATTTCTGCATGTCAAAATTCCACAAGCACTTCACTCAGTCACTCGCATGCATGCAACGACACTACTTTGCCCGCCCATTCGCAGTGGAAGCGAACATATGCTAATGCATCCCTCCGTGGCGCTAATGAAGTTATAAACTCACACGACATCATTGCAACTGCCACGGAATCCGCAGCGCCTTCCAGCTGCAGAGACTCGGCGGCTCACAGCTGATCTCGGTGCCGTAGCAACGACGTGGCGCTGCTGCTGCTTTCTTCGGTGACTCGCTTCACCCCAAAATACAAATATTTAAATAGTGGCGCAGATAAACTGCAGCTCCTCCTCCTCCTCACGAACAGCCTTCCACTCGTACCTTCAATTGATTTCTTCCAGTCCTCAGAAACACGGCCAACAACCAGACTGCCATCCATCCGTCTGTCTGTCTGTCTGTGTGCCTGCTTTGTCTTTGTTACCCCGATCTCAATCTGGCTCGCGTTGCCAATTTCGTCGTGAGTTTTGTGACATACTCTGTCATGGTGCCCATGGACTATCTTCCTGTAGCTGTGGCTGTAGCTGTAGCTGTAGCTGAGTCTGGAGGCTGGCTCCTGCTGCTGCTATGCCGGTGTTGTTGTTGTTGCACTCTCCTCATCGACGTCTCGTTCGGAGCAGTAACTTTATTAAAATTTCTTGCCCGAAGATTGCTTATCGTTTCTCTTTCATCATTTTTCGTTTATGCAAAAATATGCTGCTTGCCCGGGTGACCATTTATGTTAAGAGTTCAGCATTGAGCCAAGGAATGAATAACGGTTTAGAAGCGCATATGAAAATAATAAAGTTGGCCAACTTTACCGATCGTGTTTGTTATAAATACATATTATCGGGGATTATTTTGACCAGGAGACCTAATTTTGATAGCTTCTCTCTTTGCTCTTTGATAGAAGCTGTGGAGCTGTCGTTGACTCTCTCTCTCTCATAGACTTTTACTTTATTTCACTAAATATTCTAGGAATCTACGAGTAGTTGTACCATCTGAAGGACGGGGTTCGACTGATATACGAGTAGTAGTAATCTACGGTCTAGACTGGGTGCAGGATCGTGTTCAGCTCACAAATTCAAGTTGTTTGTCCACCCACTCGCATTATAATCGGCACGATATTCGAAATACCAAAGCTTCTAGCTTCTTGATTATGGATGAAAACCAGATACAGTTGTAGAAATCGACTGTTTCGACTGTGAATATTGACCTGTGACTCGGATTGACCCTTGATCAGTAACATGTTACGTACCTGGTCTCTCCTTCATGCCAATAAACTATCTATTTTATGTTTCTATCCTTTCAAGTCTGAAATTCGGACTCTCTGATGGTGCGTGAATGAAAACATGATGCTGTATTTTTCTGTAGTTTATTTTATTTCTTCTTTTTTTTTTGTATTTATTTGAAAATTAATTTTAAGTACATACTCGTTTTATTTCTTTTTATGGAACATATTGCGTTACTCTTAGTTTATTGAGTGCTAATAGCAAGTAATATTCGAGAGTAAGAACTCCCTCACAAAATTTAGTAGTAGAATCTTCTGTATTAGCTTCTCTCCTCCGTGTTCTATCTTATAGTATTTATTTAAAATATGTATTGCAGTTTCTGTGTGTGATTTATTCAGTTTATTTCTATTCAGTTACCTCGACTTAACGCTAACATGGAATCCTACGCTATACGAGTGTGGAACGGAGCTGTTGCAGCACAACAGTTCGTCGGTTTTATTTACAGATATCTTAGTTATGAGTAACTAACTCTTAGTTGACTAGTCTTTGGTTGCAAGAATGCATTTAGTTATCAATACAAACAATGGATTTATGCTATAATATCGCTAGATATTGCGTAGTCTTATACTATATACCGAATTGTACTTGGCTACTTTCTGCTTGAGTACATAGTGAATCATTAGTTGCTGTGTTGAACTGTTGTAGAGGAATGTCTGCGTTTCGAATTGCTTGCTTTAATAGCTTTAATAGCTTCAATTAGTTTGAGTATCTGACCCTGAGGAGTCACGGATACATTTAGATAGCTTTAATATTAATATTAAGTACGATGTTTAAGTCTTAAAAGTTTGTTATACATACGAGTATACGATGCATTTAATGAAGATACATTCTTAGATACGATTACTTAGATAGGACTTAAAAAACAGGGGCCTCTCTAAAAGACAGCCTGCAAAATATTTACAATTATTTACAAAAACTACATGGAATAAAATAAGTAAGCCGTCTTCATGCTCAAAGCCATGAATTGTTGGCCACATTATCGTTAGTTTCTAGTAGGATATGAAGTTTCTACTCATAGACTCCGATGGACTCTGATCTTCCTCTACGAGTAGCATTTAAATCTATTTATTTTATTAGAGTTTCATTAAGATTTAAAGAAGATTTTTTCGATTTTTTTTCTTTTGATATGATAAGAATAATTGTTCTTATTTTATACTTTTTTCTCACTTTTCTATTTTAAATATTATTATTATAGAAATGCTCTCCACTTCGTCTGCTCTGTTGAACGAATATTAAAACGTATCCGTGTAATCATCATCGCCAATATTCATTGGAACGAACGAATAACTATCCCAGAATCCAAGATTTAAAATGAAATGATTAACTTTACAGATCCTAGAATAGCCATCGTTCAATGAATATCTTATAACAATCATCAAAATCGTGGAAATTACAAATCAAACCGTGGAAATGATTGTCTTGCGAAATCTTCAACAGTTCCGATACTTCAACCCGGAACCCTGCAAAAGGAACTCGCGGAAGACCAAAAATCATTTTGATTTCCGGTATTTATACGGGTCTAAGATACGATATCATGAGAGATGCTCGTTAGATTACTAAAAATCGTTTACAAAAAGCAGACTTTAAAATCTTTCCTAACTAAGAGACTGCGTTTTTTAGAAGGAACCGCTTTTGTAACCTACTTTGTTTGAAGGGCGGTGGGTGGTTCCTCTAGGAATCATTGTAATGGCTGCTCGGAAATGAGACTCAGTTCCAAATCCAGTCGTTCTTTAAAGTCTCCACACTCTTCGTCCTCGCCCATGAAAAACTGTTGTAGTCGGTGTCATCGATGCTTCGTTGCTGTTCCTGTTGCTGTTGCTGCCGGTGTTGTTGATATTGTTGTTGTTGCTGTTGTTGATATTGCTGTCAGATACAATCGCTGGCCAGAGCCTGATCTCAGCTGGCCACAGCCATCGTAGAGCCGTTCTGCCAAATGTTGTTGCTAGATTCCAGTGGCTGTGGTTGCTGTTGCTGATGCTGATGATGGTGGTGCTGGTGTTGCTGCAGTTGCATTGGCAGCGGCACCATTGTTGTGATGGTTGTTGTTGTTAAAGATGGTGACGATGCTGACGATGATATGGAGGAGCTTGTCTGATGTTGCTGCAACTGCAGCTGCAGTTCCTGCGGCTGATGATATTCGTGCTCGTATTCGTATTCGTACTCTTGCGGTTGGTGCTGCTGTTGAAGTTGCAATTGCAGTTGCTGGTGTGACATTAACGCATGCGGCTGGAACTGTTGTTGCATGTGTTGCTGCTGCTGGTGAAAATACTGCGGCTGCTGTTGCTGCGATGCGCCCGCTGGTGGCGCTGCCGTCGAGGCCTGTATTGCCGCTGCGGCCGCACCCATCGCCGTCATCGCCGTTAGCGACGAGGAGGCCGACAGGGCCGGCTGATGCAGGCCGCGTATGCTGTCGGCCGGCTGGGCCGTGTAAATGTTGCTGCGTCGCAGGTGGTTGTTGTTGCTGGGCCGTTTGTTGCGCGACCACCACTGCACGTGCGTCTCTAGAGGAGTGAAAATGAGATGTTTTGTGTTGGTGATTGTTCAGGACAAAAAGGGAAATGTTCAGAAGTGTCTAGAGAGAGATTTCAGGTCTTTTCATGGCCACTGGAGGCAGCCACCATGACCGCCACCGTCGCCGCAACATCAGACGCTGTTGCTGCTGCTGACTCATCGTTCAGGCTGGGGCACGTAGTGGCGAACATGTTGTTGCTGTTGCTGCTGCTGCTGCTACTGCTACTGCTGCTGCTGCTACTACTGATGTTGCTGCCGTTGCTGTTGTTGCTGCTGCTGTTGTTTCTAGTGGGATAGGGCGGCAGGGGGCGTGTGAGCATGTTGATGTTCTTCTGCATGAAGTGTTTTTGCCTGCACTTTTTGCCTGCGAAGCTGTTGTTAATTTTGGCCAAATATTGCTGCGAGTTGTGCGCCAGCTGTTGCTCGCACGGCCGGAAGATGGTCGAGAGACTCGTCTGGTTGGTGGCGATGCTGTCGTTCGTCAGCGAGGAGGAGGAACAACTGGGGTATTGTTGATGCTGTTGCTGCTGCTGCTGCTGCAGTTGATGATGCTGCTGCTGCTGCTGCAGGTGGTGGTGATGGTGGCCGAAGAGTTGTGGCGAGTAGGCGACATGGTGGGCGTGCGCAGGATGGGCGAGGACATGTGAATGATTGTGATGTTGATGGAGTGATGGTGATGGTGATGGTGATGGAATCGTAGGTAGTGGAAGTTGTTTTAATGGTTGCTGACACTTACCGTTGCGATTGTTGGAGGACTTCTGTCTGCAAAGAGAGAGAGAGAGAGAGAGAGAAAAGGAAGGCGGGGTAAGTTTGGGTTCGTTGGGGTTCATTTGCTGTACGAAGAGTCTTCGATATCATTAGCTATGTACTTCTATTGTATACACTATCGAGGGACGTGATTTCCTGCTTATCGTGATACTGGGACTTACCTCCTGCACCGCACCACGGTTACCATTATGATCGCCCCCAGCAGAGCCGACAGAATGGAGACAATAATCAGTGTAAGTGGCCAGCCCAGTTCCGAGGCCTTTTCTGCAAAACAAAGAGAAGGAGAGAGAGAGAGAGAGAGAGAGAGAGAAAAGAGCAATCAGTAAACGGAAATCGGTTGTGGTTACTTGCTTCCGCCTGCAAGCCGGAAGCAGCTCTTCGTATCCTGTTGCTGATATCCTTCGGTCACCGCAATTTATAGCCATTAAGTGGCTATCATTTATACGGCCCCCTCGCCCCCCTCGCCCCTCTCTCAACAACACCCACCCTTGTCCTGAACTCACCTATTGTGCCCTCGAAAATGAACGTGCTCTTCGTTGGCATCGCCCACGAGCACAAATCACACGTCGTCAGTCCATCACTCAGCACCGGCTCGTCCTCGAAGAACGGGGGCCTGGGCGGCGGCGGCACGAATCGTCCGTTCCACAAGCCATCGTCGCTGGCATCGAACGCCAGCGGAGAGCCGAATAAATCGTCGTCCTCGTCGAAAAAATCGAACGTCACATCGTGAAAACTGCTGAAATCCTCGTCGGAGCTGGCGACGACCAGGTTCTCGCTGCGGGGCGGCTGGACGGCGGGCAGGAAATTCGAGATTAAAATGGAGGCGATACTGTTGGCAGTGGACGCCAGGAACGCAGGGTCATCCGGCCGCAATCGCAGGGGACGGTATGCGGTATCATAGCTGCTGTTGCTGCTGCTGTTCTGATTGCCGGCCGTTGTTTGGTCACTTGTGATGGCAGGCATTTTCGCCCAGAGTATCCTTTGACGGTACGTTGTTTATTACGTGCGTCGTCCTTTCGCTTTTGAAGCTCAGGTATAGCAAAGCACCGCCCACTGTTGCTGGGTGCCGCTAACCGTGTTTGGATCTCGGGGAACACTGGAACTGGAACACTTGGAACACTGAGCAGAAGCTCGTAAAATTTCAATTGTACTGTTGTTGGTATTGCTATTGTTGCTGTTGTGGATGTCCGGTCGTTTGGGAAGATTGGAAGCGCCGGCTTCTGGAATGATACACAAACAGAAGAGAGTTTAGACGACTGGATTTATTAAAGGCTCTCTTATGAAGGAACAGAAAAAAAGGGACTCATGCCCGGTGATGCAGAAATAAATCTACACAAAGTTATTGCTGCTATATTTTTGGATGTCGGCAGTTGTTTGTTCCGCAAAATTGAATTTCAGTGCGATTCCAGGGGAGGTGAGGGTTAAGGGAAGCGCTGATTGGCTTGGCAACGAGACATTCTGCAAAACTTTTGAACAATTTGAAGCATATCCGGAAAACAGAAACAGAAGCGAACAGATAGATCAAAGTCTTGAATCTATGTATATTTCCAATATCAAGATTTATGCCTCAAAATGTCCTTTATTCCTCAAAGATACAAGATCCATTCGGTGTTTGATTGATTTATTTATCGCATGGATTAGCGAAGGCGTTTAAGAGTAGTTGAATAAAGTAAAATGAACAAAGATAAATTTAAAAAAAAAACCACCTTTGAACCATTTAATCAAAAGCAGACCACATTTTTTCAGGGTTTCTTTCCACTTCTGAGGACGACACTTTGGAGGCTTACGGAAAAAACACCCGCACCACGAATTTAAGGAATTCCGAGTAGATACGAATTCTACTTTATAATTCGCATTCAGATGAAGTTAGAGCAAAGTTTTAATTAATGTGAGATCTCAGGATTTAAGTTTTTCCTTCGCAAAACAGGAGTCGTTGATGTACGAATGCAAAGTATTCGGCACAAAAGTTGCTACTGATAAAAGTTTTTGTCTTGATTTGCATAACATGGAAGTCGTACATCTGGCAGCTACAAACACTCCCCCCCCCCCCCTCCCCTACCCTCCTCCCGCCCCCACCATCGACAACAAAGACAAAAAGCAACAAAAAACACAGAAAGGGACGAAAAAGTTTCCAAGTAAATTTCAACAGAAAAGTTTAAAAGAAAAGAAGACGCTTTGACAAAATAAAAACAAAAAGGAATCCTCTTAGGAAATCACATGATTATTTGTCATAACGTGACATAATTCTATGGCACTCTTTCCTTGACAAATTATAGGACACGAGCGTGACATAAGCTGCTTAAATGTCAAACAGGAGATGAAAAAACAGAAGAGTTTTTGGCCGCTTGCTGTTGTATGGCTTTTGTTAGGAAGGAAACTGAGTTGAAGTTCATCTTCAGATGGAGAGGATGAAGACGATGATGGAGAAGATGAAGACGATGATGGAGAAGATGGAGACGATGATGACGTAGATGGAGAAGCAGATGGATGGGGGAATGATCTTCTTTCGAGATGAAGATGTAAGAGTATACAGTGGAGTATAGAAAAAAAGAAAGTGAATAGAAAGAGGAACGAATTTGTTTCGGAAAGTGTAATTCGATTTGAAACTTCAACAGTAAGCAAGCAAGGACATAAAAGAAGGAGAATCGGCTACCGGTTAAAGTCGGTGAATTGGTCCAAGTTTGGGACAAAAGCAGAAATTAAATTATAGCAAAAGAAACACTGCTTTATTTCAAGATAGCAAAAGAAAACCGAAAACTACAGACATCCAACTTTGAATATTGAATATAAATACACCCAACGAGGAGGGGTAGGGAGGGAGGGGGTGTAAAGTAAGCATAACAAATTCTTAACTGAGCTTCATTACAGCTGGCAAAATTTTTGTCACTGGACCGCCTCTATAAATCCTTTCACTCAAAGTCAAAGAGCACTCTGAAAAAGAATGCTTTTGGAAATTGTGACAAAATGCTCACAAAACTGTCACCCGCACCGTCGGTCCCGCGGGTGTCACAACGTCTTGTCACGAGGTGCACGGGTACCATAGTCACCGGCCTCGTCACCAGCGGCGCAGAAGTACGTATGTCACACGTATTGACGTGTATGTCACATGACGCTAATGCATGGGTGACGCGTCGCTGTGCTTTGAAATGTATGCCTACTCGATTTATTTCGGTACTTTTTTTTCGTTTATTTGACGAAAATCCACCAAAATGTGTATAGAAAATATTTTTATTAATATTTGCATTGATGTGTTTTGACTTTTGTTGATTTCGGTAGATTTTATGTGACATTCTAACGAAGGTTAGAAAAAATGTTGACGTTGACAGCTGACAGTTGATATCCTGGTGTTATCAATGGGGAGGCGGGGGACGGGGTGAATACCAGCACATACATAAAAATTACATGGAATATTTGTGATATGTGACATATCACTGTATTTTGACACGTTTGAGTCACTGAAACTGTTGTAGCGTAATAATTTGGTGTATTATTTGGTATAGTATTCGATATAAGAGTCTATTACTATAAGATGTACATATATACCCTATACTTTAACAGTTATTCATAAGCACTAGAAAAGATTCTTCATTATTCATTATAGACGTCTTCAGCTGAGTCGTGGTTTAAGTGATTGCTTATTATTGTGTATTTAGTTTTCTTATTTTTTACATTCACCCTATATACCCCCCCCACCCCCTTCCCCCAATTCAGTGTCCTCCACAATCTGTACTTAATCCCAGCTGCATATTTTATTTCACGAATAAAAACGATGCTTTGTTCGAACTTAGTTCCCTTTTAGTTCCCCATTAGTTAGTTCCCAACCCCCTCCCCCTCCCATCTTCTGAAACGGAGGGAGTGAAAATCATATGAAAGGGACTGAGTGTGTGTTGTTGCTCGTAACTGTCGAACTGTCGTGACGGGTTTTTCGTTGACTGCTGCTTGATTTAAATTCCATTTTCACATGAGCGCTACACGAAGCAGAAACAATGGTTAAAACTGTCAAAATATTCGCAGCTGATAGAGAAGGAGGGTGTATTGCCAGAGCCAACGGAAGCGGGGGCGGACAGGGGACAAAGTGAAAGAAATAACAGATGATGAAATCGCAGCACAAAACAACTCAACGGATACGAATTCATTTCGAAACCAGAAAACAGCAGCAGCAGCAGAGGGTGCAAAGTTATTAAATACTATAGTTAAATATAATTTGAAAAGAGAGGGAGACAGAAAGAGAGAGAGAGACAGAGTGAGAACACGCTGGCAACAAAGTTTCTTTTATCATTCCATCAGCCAACATTGAGGAAAACTTTGGCAACAGCGACAATTTTTGTTGTCAGTTGCTATGAAGCGAACATAAAAACTTCACTTATTATTATTATTATTGAAAACGTGATGCCGAAAAAGATATAAAAACCAGAAGAAGACGAAGAATAAAGACCCATCTGAAGTCTGAAATAAATTTGAAAAAAGTTCATTAAATAAAAGCAACATCAAAAAAATAAACATACTCGAACAATCATAAAATTTATTGCATGCATAAAATATATCGAACAACCACAAGTGTAAAAAAAAAACAAAATTAAATCGCATGCTACAGAAAGACAAACGAATTTCCATAAAAATGCAGAATCGAGTACGGAAATTAATAAATAAAATAATTTATTCAATGAAATATTGTAGAATACTTAAACAGTTGAATAAATAATCTAAAAAGAAAGCAGATTGAAAAAAAATATACAATAAAAGAAAAGGAAATAAAAACGGTGTAAAAAAAACATGACAAAGGAATGAATATTTGATTAAATTGATGAACAAAATATATTATTTATTTATTTTATTATTTACGATATTATGTATTATTATATTACGTATCCACGTATTCAGAACAGCAAAAAGTGCACAGCAAAAAGAGCATATTTTAATAATATTGTACATTTTCAGATCATGTGAAAGAAGTGTCCATACTTCCCTCGAAGAACGGGAATAAAGGAAACCGAAAGCGAGAGAGGGAGAGAGGAGGTCATCACTCGATCTATAATAATTATGAAGAACCGCGATAAATACTCCAATAAGACATACTAAAGAAGTTGGTAGCCTTTCGTTTATTAATCACAGTTCAACTATCGGAAGTTCTTGCAGAGTATTTTGTATAAAATGACTTCATATAAAATAAGGAAGGCAGGGACTTCCCCCCGCTTTAATAGGGGAGAACAACGAGCTGCATGATGCTGACCTGTACAACAACAAAAGCAACCACATTAACGCCGCACCAGCGTAGTTGCAACGAACGGCAACAGCAATGAAAATTGATTAATTCTCGAATGTTAAAGGAAATAAAAGTGAAAAATTGCATTAAACTTGTATGTGGCAAGTGCTACGGCGCCGCTGCTGCTGCTGCGGTTGCAAAAACAACACGAATAAACTGCAGCTTAACAGTGGAAGTTTTCAAGGAAGCCACGAGCTGGTAGAAGGAAGACACGAGCTACTTTGGTCTCAACGCAAGAAGTCAAATAAACGCTGGCTACTCCAGAGGGGGCTCATCACGTTTCTCGCATTAACTCGGATGGCAACAAAAATAAACTACAGGTGAGGTCCCTGAGCGTGGATACTTCGCCCCTTGCGCCCGCTCCTTTCACTTCTCCTCGAATATCTTTCACTTTTCCATCTCTATCCATCGTGTATGTATATCTATCTGTCTCGCTAATTCTCGATCTCTTTCTATCTATCGTTGGTGCAGTTACCACACCTGATCTTCCTTCAGACGGGACTGCGACTGCGACTGCGACGCGACTTCAGCATGGATTCAAGCCAAATAATGTAGCTACTTATTTCGCTAAATGTAAAAAATAAGTTTCTTCTATTTCTTCGTGCCACACAAAAAGTATTAAAAATTTTACTGTCTTCACGGTGCAGCACAGTAGTGAGCAACAACAACAACAACAATAACAACAACAACAGCAGGGCATCCTAGTAGCTCGGGTAGAAGCAATAAAAATGGCGCTTATTAAGCGTAAGCGATATTTAGTCATTTGCCAAAATGAGAGAACGTGATAAGCATTAATAACGCTGCCAGTCAGTCAGTCAGTCACAACGCGCCGTATAACGTTACATAACACGGTAGCATGCAACTGCTGCTACTACTGTTGTTGTTGTTGCTACTGACTGTTCTCTTGCAGCCGGACTGACTTCGGTTTCGCTGCAGCTGAATAATTAGAAAAAATTGTCAAATGCATCACTTCAGTCACGTGATGTTGATGCCGTGTTACTCTCGTGTTTTATTTTTGATCTTCAATTCATGTTATTTATTTGACAGTATTCGCACTTATGCGATAGTCAGGGGCGAGTCGGACCACCCTCGGAGGAGCGGTTGTCCCTGTAAGTTCAGGCTCAGAGCTTCGATTAAATGTGAAGAAGTGGCTCAAAACCAACAACAACAACAACAAAAAACTCTGGACTCAGTTGGGATTTCATTCGGTTCGGATTATTTGGCTCCATTTGGATTATTTGGAATTTAATATATTTTAACCATTAAGTAATCTTTGGGCATGAATTTTTTGATTGCGATGATTGTCTATTTTGTGGTGATTGTGGTTTGGTTTATTGTTCATGGACTCTGTATATGTCACAGTTGAAGTCTTCTATGAAGTGTTAAATGGCACCTGATGATAGTGATGATGTGGTTTCTATTGAGGTTGTGGTGTTGGTTACACGAATAATTTGTCAAACAGCATCTACTATGGATGGGCCATTGGCTAGTTTCTTTTTGAATTAGATGTTATCTGGATATTGGCAACACTGATTCGGCAAAGCCAGCCGAGGAAGCCATTTGAATGAAGTTATATCTCCTGATTAATCAGAGGGTATACGCTATCTTACAAAATATTAAACTTTGAAAAATATTAAATGATGTTTTTTATTATAGTAATTTTAAAAAGAAACCAGCCGATGGTTCACATTTAATTATTACAATATAATATATATTGTAGCATAAGATAATATAATATAGTATAATACTCGTATAGTATAATATATTGTAGTATAAATTAAGTACATAACATCTATACATTATATATACTATGTTTACTCAACAAATTATAAATGGCCAATAATTGTTGTTGTTCTGACCCATAAAATGGTTCGTGTAACTACTAAACGTTATCGTAAACCTGATAGGAGTCAATTTATCACGTCAACTTGTTGTTTTTATAATGAACTCGTAGTCACATTAACAGAATTTAAGCAACTTAAAAATGTAGTTAATACAAGAGTTACAATAAATCCGAATACTTTTAATGTATCTGTAACACGCCATCCACATTAAGATCATTCGATATCATGGAGGTTAGAATTCGTTTTCTAGAATAACCAATGTTTGTAGTATATGTTTGGCTATCAAGGTTCCCCAATGCAATCGCCAGCAGCACCTGAACACGTCTACGATTTGATGCAAAACTAACAGATTTGAACAGATAAAATCTCTGTTATGCAACGCAAAAGTTGAACCGGTGACAATCTTTGAAAACTGAGACTGAGACTGTGCTGGGATCTTTGAAGAGATCGGAGACTCAGAAACGACAACAGTTGGCCATCGCAGTCGCAGGTGGCGTTGACGCATAAAAAACCGTTAGTTAGACGTACAAATGATCGAGGCCAATCAGACCCGCAGCATCGGTGAGTATTACAAAGCAACTAAAACAACAACAACAACAACGACATGAATATCAACCATTTGAAAATAGTCACCATCAAACAGATTCGCTGGATTAAATGACGATGTTTCGAAAATTAGTAAACATATCTAAAGGAACAGACGAAGAGGAAGAAGAGGAAGAAGAGAAAGAATAAGAAGAGGAAAGACGAGCAAGAAGACTGAGAAGAGGAAGAATACTAAAAATAAGAAGCGGCAGTGGAAAGAAGTGACTCTGCGGCTGTCGCAGCTGCTTCCCCGAAATTCCTGTATTTTTTGGAAAACTGAAGGTACTAAAAAACCGTGCATTAGATGGCGAATAAGAAGAAGAAAACGAGGAAGACGCACACGCGAGCAAGAAGAAGCAGACTAACAAGAAAAAGACGAAAGATCAAAGAGTTTAATTGCTCATAGTAAAAAAAGGATGAGGTTGTTGATGATGCCGGTGATGAGAATGATGTGGTTGATGGGTACCATCATGATGATGGTGCTGATGATGAGGTTGTTGGAGACGAGGGAGGGGGGAGGGCGTTCGGGATGACGAGCTTCTTGATTGTGAGCGTGATGAAGCAGAACGCCGTCGTTGTTCGAAAGAAAAATTTTCATTTCTTAGCTCATTTCATAGACTTCGAGAGAATTCTTTCTCCTAGTACAACAACAACGCCAACACGGCTGCTAAATGTTGTTGCCGTGTTCTTGTTAACATTTCAACAAGCAAAAAAAGCAACATGTTGCTGTCTTAGAAGTGCGCATGCGTGGAATGCGTGATTACAATTTGTAATATTAACGGCATAAGACAGAAAAATACTCGCAAACACTAGCAATAACTTGCATCGACTCATCGACCCTCTCCCCCCCCCCCCCCGCCCCCTTCCCTCCCCTCACTCCACCAACCACACTTAATGAGTACTCGGTTTCGGCGTTTATTCGGCATTCATTCGGCGAGTCTTTGAATTGAGAAAAACTTGCGCCGTGGTTGCAGCTTCACTCCGGTGGTGGGTGTTGTGCTGTTGTTGGGGAGCCGCGGCGGTACAGCAGCAGGTAGCGCTCTCGTTCAGGTCAATCAATCAAAATTCGTGACTTAATAGACACTCATGGAAAACAGTGTTAATGGTGGCTGAGTGGGATAGAGGGTCATTAGAGCCTGTGTTTGTGTGCATAATCGATGCCTGGTACATTTTTGGTCACCATCTCGACTCGCTATTTTAGACCACTTTTTCTCGATTAATAATCGTTGTCAACACCGTGACATTGACAGATGATCTCCATGGCCTCAAAGGTGAATGACAGAGTACACGACCTGTTGACCTTCTCGTGGTACACACTCACAGACATAAATTTAAAAAAACTGAAATAATGACAAAAACAGGTCGAAAATCTTTATTTTCATTTTATTCCCTAAAGTATATGATTTTCGATAAAATGTTCGTTTACATGAATGAGAGATATTTCGAAATCCTATTTAACGGTAGCAATATTATCGCCATATCATTTCTGGTTAAGGAGATAGAGGCGCCAGAGTTTCTGTAAAAAAATTGGGCAGTAAAGTGTCGTTGTTGTTGTTGTTATCAGACCAAAAAAACAACAACAATGGGGAGTTTTTCATTTCGGTACTCTGTTTCAGAAGTACTTCAGTATGATTTTGAAAAAAGTGCTGCACTCCCGGTTTTAAAGCGAGAAGAATAGGAGGAAAATCATAGACAACAACAAAAACGAAAAATCAAAGTTAACATCACTAAGCAAGAAAAAAACTGGCGTTGCCATTTATTTTATTAACAATTGACATGAGTTTTGATTTATGTGCGTTCATATCGTCTGCTGTTGTTGTTGTTATAGTTGTTTTTATTATTATAGCTATTCTCGCGCTGTTGTTGTTATTGTGCTTCTTGTTGTTGTTGTTGTTGTCGTTGTTATTGTTCTTGGCGTTACTGCTGGTTATGTTTTTGTTGTTGTACAGTTAAAGTGATTTACTGAAGCGCGTAATTGAATTATTTTGTGTGCTACTCTTGTTTAGAGCTCCACTTGTGTTAAGCTCTCCTCTCTCTCTCTCTCTCTCTGCCACTCCTCGCTGTCTTTATTAAGAGTCGGGATGTTTTACGCACTCCGAGCACGGCCCGAACACCGCCGCCGAGTGCTTTTATGCTTCATATACACGTATATAAATAAATGCATGTTATGTGGACATTCGTAAATCGGTTACTCGGAACTGATTGAAAGTTTGTGCTTAAAATTGTAAGCAAAACATTGAATAAACAATAAAAAAATAGCATTGCATAAAATGTAAACTTATTAGTTTATTTTAATTACAATCACCTGCCTTTTTTTTGGTTTATTGCATGAACTTTTGTTGAAATAGCGATTAAATCCATCGAAAGCGTCCATTTTTGTGGTTACTTCTTGCAGTGTATATCTTGAAAGAGAGAATCGCCGCCAATAAAGCAAAAAAAAAGAGGACACCGACCAATAAAAAAGAAAACACTAACAACGCCTGGCGTCTGAAGAGCCAAAAAAACCAACAAATTTACCCAAATATTTGGCGGTCTAAAACTCGGGCTGCGCGATTGCGACCATCGACGGCTCAAAGAATCACGTAAAACAAATACGAGTACAACAACAACAACAACAACCGATCTTATCGGCTGAGTACAAGCGCTGAGCTTCTTCTTGCCTGCCTGGCGATTTAATAACATTTCATTAAGCGGTGAAAAAAAGAAGAACCCAACCCAACCACCGAAAAATGTTTGAAAACAATTTAAGGCAAAGCGTTTAGCGACCGAAAACCGGCGACAGCGCATCCACGAATGACACAAACTGAGCCAGCGATCGGAGCTCTTCTTCACTTGCCACTTAATTTTTTGCACCGACCTGTTTTCAGGCGCTTGTGTGGCTTCTGTCTGAGTTAATCGACAACTGTCACCCCTTCCCCCCTCCCTCCTTCCCCTCCTTCCATCGTCTGTAATTACTATACACCGCTCCCCACACAAATCAAAGCTGCTTGTAGACTTTTCGTACCTTCCGTTTGAATGCTTGTTTCTCTCGTTCTCATCATCAAAGGGACTCAACTCCCCCCGCAAGCATCCTGCCCCCCTGAAATACGACGTTGCTGGCAATTAATTGTATGTATCGAGATTACTTAATATCGGCTTTGAAAGCCAACAGAAACCCCGGCAAAGCAGAGATTTCGAACTCAGCAACGAAATCTCATAAATCAATTAAAAAACAGGCACAACAACAACAGCAACAACAACAGAGCCGCACTGGGAAAGAGTTGTATGTGTGTGTGTGTGTGTGTGTGTGTCGCAGAAGCCGTAGAATTCCACAGCGGATTCAATTCATATTTGAAGAGTTCTACTTTTGGTTTTCTGCGTTTTTCCTGCCTCTCCACTCGTGCTCCTTCTTCGCTGTGCTGAAGTAGCTGCTGCTCCGTATTGAGACACATCAGCTGATTGGTTGATTGGCTCACCAGCGAAACCCGAGAGATTCACACCTGCTGCCAAGCGGCGAAGGGGGGGGGGGGGGGGAGGGGTGCTGTTATCTCCATCACTAGACTCTGGAGACGGAGCTCAAGCGATTCTTATTCCCGACCCGACCCGACCAGACCACAACTCAACCGACGCTCACTCAGTGCAGCCGGATATCAAGATACCACCTCTTCGTCAAAATTGCCTTCTTAGCTTTATGACCAAAGATTACAGCCAACAAATTCTGCTATTAGCCGGTAACTTCCACTGTAAAAAGGGGCAATTTTCGAGCAGCAACTCTATCAAAAGTGAGCCAGAAATAAATTAAAAACGAGAAAAAATGAGGGACCACGAATGAAGAATAAAACACTCGCTCGCAACTACAAAAAACAGTGAGTTAATCGCTCACTTTAGAAGCTGGTCAAAAGCATTGTTTGTTTTATGTTGTTTTTGTTTTTTTTTCCTTTTTTGGGTAGGGCTCCGGGTCTAACGTACCTCAGATTATCTACGGAGGGGGAAGCAAACAAGCAACAACAGGTTCTGTGGCGGCATACTTCGCTTTTCTATCCTGGTGTCAGGTACCTTTTCTTTACTATTCAAACGTCTGTTGTTGTTGTTGCTATTGTTGTTGTTGTTACTGTTGTTGTTGTTGCCGATGAGGATGCGGCGACGGCTGTTGTTGTTGTTGTTGTTGGTGGTGGTGCAGCTACTTATTATTAAATTATTTGCTGCTTTCTAGTCCAAGAATCGTCTCGAATAAATTTGATATTTTATAGAAGTGGAAAAAAGTACGGAAACAAATGCAGCCGTTTGTAGAGAAATTGTTGTTGTTGTTGTTGTTGTTGTACAATAGAAAAGTTGATGTTGTTGTGAAAAGTTGTTGCACAACTCAATTAACGTTGGATATTTTAGCCACCACTGTAAATGAACTAATTTTCATGTTATCAGTGTTCATTACCTGAGAGAGAGAAAGCGAGAGAGTGATACAGAGAGAGAGAGAGACTGAAAGAGTGAGTGAGAGAGAGAAATAATGAACTAGAAATGAATTCAAATGCATCAGAATCGAGTAACAGATTTAGTTTGAATGTAATATTTGAATTCTCCACAATTCTACTGCTCACAGCAACTTCAGGTAGTAAAGCAGTTTATAGAAATGCTATATTATATCTACCGCCCCCGTCACCCACCCATCCACCCCTCGCACAATCACACGCAAGTGTTTTCCTTAGAAAACATCCTTTGAAACCGACATCTTTACAGCTCAACACACAGCAACGTCTTTGTTCAGAATGCGGTCTCGTGAAATCCTCTGAAATTCCTTTAAAATTTCGATCACGTTCGAGCTACATACGAGTATGAATACAAATACACACAGTCACATAAACACACACCCACAGACGCATACACATACACACACACATACTCTACACACTCCTACACTTTGTTTTACACTACTATAAAGAATCCAGCCAAAGTTGAATGATTGCAGAATTACACGTTGTTTTAATAATTTTCATTTAGAGAACTTTTCCTCACAATCTTCTTGTAGAACGTAGAATTTATTGAATAATTGATATTTTCCGATATTAAAGAATATTTCTATTTCCATTATTTTATAGGAATTATTATATTATTGTGGAATCATTGAAGAGCACTGAAGAATGAATTCAGAATTCTTTCTTGTGATCCACTCCGTGCTCTGGACTTCGAATGAAGGACTCCTGTATTAAATAATTTTTAAGGGAGCCAACAAAAAGTGTTCCATAAAAACGATAAAGAAAATGATGGCAAGGCGGCTTCTGTGGCTTCTGCTCAAAGAGCACGTAAGATTCTCACAAGAAGACTTCAAAAAGAATTGTGATATCCTCATCTTAGCTGAAGTTCCGGCTTTATTGAATCATAAAGAATGAAAGCGGAAGACGGCGGATGTGGTCCGTCATTTTCGCAGTCTTGCTTCCGTTCGAATATCAAGTGTACAAGGATTAAAAGTACTCGCAATTAATTGAAGGAAATAACAGCCAATATTGTCATGTAATCTTTTATCTTACGTATGCTAATTATTTGTGTGTAAAGTGATCGATACGATAAGAAATAAATACCATTGAGAAATCATTAACCACCGACAATAATTATAATGTTATTTTAATATATTGCATATATTCATAGACTTCATCGAAGTGTATACAGTTTATAATAACTTCGTAGAGATTTCAAAATGAGATGATGAAATAATCTGGAAATGTAACAAATGGAATTGCTACATGCTCAAAGGTGTTCGTATTGAGACCAATATAATAATCGATATTAATTTAATAAAAAAAGTAATCGTGTTTATTTCGGAATTCTTTATGGTTGCCACATTTTAACGAAAATGATTCGTATTTACGATGATAGTCTAACGTTAAAATATCACTTTGCACTTGAGCACTTGTTCTGTCCTTAAGTAAAATAATTGATGAAGATTTTAACTGAATATTTCATCAGCATCTAGTGTATGGTTTCTAGTTTATCTGCATAAATATAATCAATAACCAGTTGTTGCTTTCTCTCAGCTCAGTTCGCTTTGAGTCTCTGTGCCATCGGAGTGGTTGTGGTCCCAACCCATAATCGTTAGATACCAGAGATGCTGTACTACGGAAAAGCTTTGCAGAATTTGCAAACGATACCAAAAATAGAACAAAGGAATAATAAATCACAACAAATCTCGAAAAGTACTTTGTATCTACAGATAACAGACACAAACACAAGAACACATACACACACAAACACAAGCACACACACAGAAACACACACACACAAGCACACACACACACAGAAACACATTAGAACACAATCAAATACACACACATTCAAACACACCCACCCACTTTCACAGACCCACAAATAATCAACCAACTACACAAAAAAACCACTTCTATTGCCTATTTTCATCCTCCTCAACCCATAAATGTTTGCTTTCCAATGCTTAAGTGGGCGTGGCTGTGCTACACAGAGCTCAATGTTTGCATAATAATTGCATAAATTCAAGTAAAGACCACAAAAGAGTTTTTAGCATTAGAGTTCATTTCAAAGATGGTAAAAAGGTTTTGATTTGTATTCGAATCGAAAGGATGGGGAGAAGGGGGGGCGGTGGGGTGGCGGGGTATTTGTGAAACGGAGGTCAAAAGTGGCTTAATTGAAAAACGTTCATTTATAGGCTGATGGCCACTTTATAGCCTTTGAAGTAATTAAACGATAAATAATGCAAACAGAGATAACATTAAAGGACCGCTTGAATTGTTACTGAACACTCATAATGCACTTGCCGGTTGTAGGGTAGATACTGAAAGCAGAATGAGAGCTCCCTTTCATCATGCTCCTTTTTTTTTTTTGAGAAATGCCACAACGCAGATGAAGTATGGATGCATATCCTTGAATACTTAAAGCAATAAAATAATCCTCTAAAGTGATACTTAAACATTCGAATCGAATGTCGGCCAAACAAAAAACTAAAACATTCAACATTATTTATTCCATTTATGTAGGCATTATTTTGGGTATACGAGTAAATGTGTGTTTTATGCATCTGAATGGCACCTCATTGAAAGCCAAACTCGCTGCCACACATGGCAGAGCTGTCAAAATCGTTATCTCGCAGACAGACAGACAGACAGACGGACAGACATGACATGACGAACGAACTGACACCAGATCAGCTGAGAACGAAACAAAAAAAAAAAGAGACACCAACGAAAAACGTAGGCGAAAAAAAATCTCATAACAATAAACACTCGAGTCTTTCAAGTGGTCATGAACACGAAACCAATAAAAACAACAATAAAAAAACCAATAAAAAAACAGTTCAGAGGACAAAGAAATAAGAGAAAGGAAAAAAGAACACGAACGACGAACAATAAAGGAATAATAAAGGAATAAAGAAACAGAAAATATCTCACAGTTTATGAGTTATGTGCCTAGAAATACTCGAGATACTCAAATAAAAATTGAAAATTCAATAAATTTTTGTGGTTTTAATATAGCGCGATATGTAATTCGATAGTGTGAAGGATCGATGACGATGGATGGAAGGATATTCAAACGGAGTAAAAATCTAAGAACGTAAAATCAATCTTTAGTAAGCATCAGTTTTTATCTACTTGAAATGTGTGAAACTTAAAGAATGTATAAAGGAAAAAAAAAATAAAAAAAAGGTATTTCTATATACTGGAATTACATTCCGGTAACTTTTGGGTCCTTATACAGGGCAACAGAACAATAAGTTCTGAATTGAATTTTAATGCATTTGAAGGACTTCTTTACAACCTTTGTACTCTATGGAAATTCAGTTGAAATGTTTCATAACTGCTTCATTTCAATTTCAATTCAATTTCATATTAATTTCAATTTAATTTCAATTCAATTTCATTTGAATTTCATTTCTATTCAATTTCATTGTTCATTTATCAATTTTTTGCAGTTCTATTTTAAGTTAAATATTGTATTTACATTTACAGTGTGTTTGCATTGGAATTGCTTTAGTTTTGACAGGATTGGACAATAAATAGTTAAGCTTTAATATTTATATATAAATAGTTAAGAAAGACTTTCTTAAAATTGAAAATTATCCCATATACAACACTATCATTGCTCTTGTGGTTGAAATTTGATTAATAATCGCCTTTTCAATGTTAATGTTAATAACTTTTGAATGTGCAAATGCAAGTATATCCAGGATATCAAATATTAACCCAAGGATGATGCTTTTATAACCTTTGTTCAAGGATTATTCACTTCAAAAGTGCCTTTGTTGGAACATCCTAATAAAATACTTGCAACTTCTTTTCTCTTCCCCCATCTCTGAGTCCATTTTCCCTACCATTCCACTGATTTCACTGTTAGGCATGTGAATATATGCGAAAAGCAACTTCATCTTCTTCAAAGCGTAACCAAATTAAGGCGTGTTGCTCAAGCATGTTCGCCGGAATTTATATGTACTCTTTCGCCCCCCCCCCACCCCCCTCTTCCCTTCCTCCATTCGCCATTCACCATCCGCACTCCACACTCAACACTTGACGTTGGACACGTTGGCAACTGCTGCCATTTGCTTTTGGCCACTTTGATTTTTGCCTGCAGTCGGGTTGCGTTGTTGCTTTAGTTGAATAAGCAATAAGCTTTGTTGGGTTCTTCCTGCCAAATGCCAAAGGATTTCCTCCCCGCCTGACTGCTACCCAAATCATCTTTCCCTCTCCTTCCCCCTCCCACCGCCACCGGAAGCCATCCGCTCACATGTTATCTCACAAGAGCGCGCTAAGCTTCTAAGGTAAGCAAGCAGCTGCTGCTGTTGCTGCTGCTGCTTGTCGTTCGATCTGCAGAATAAATGCGAAAGTGTAAATCTGCGCCATGTTTTTACAAATGCTCCATACACATGTTCAGCTTTACGTGTAGTCGTTGCTTGCTGGATGTTTTCATCTTTGTCGAGGTTGTTATTTTATTGTCTGTACGGACGATAATTTGTGATATCTTCTGGTGGAGGTGGCAGAAGGTGCAGCATTCAGCCAGGGCATCTCCGAGTACCTTCGACTCGCCAGTGGTGTTGTCGATGCGACAAGATAATCGCTATCTTAAGTATCTGAGTCCGTCTGAACGGCTTGAGTAACCGGCTTATACGCTTCTGTGAAAAATAATTACTATCTACTTATTTGTTTATAAAGATAGTCTGTGAAAAATCCTCCTTTCATCTTCGAATTACGTTTTACATAACTTTTTGGCGTTTTACGCTTTGAAACACTTGGCGCGATTCTGCTCTGTGATTCTTCAGACTCTTTCGAAATTCACTACACACAGCTTTTGTTTCACAGCGTCCCCGAGGCTATTCGGCTCTTCTTTGTTTATTCGCATTCCGCGAAACCTCCTCCCTCCCCCCCACCGCCCCTCCACCCCTCTAATTCTGCCCGTCGTCTAAGTCTGCTTCCTAGCGTTTCCTTGGCGTGGTTTTCTTAGATGTGCTCATTTTATTCCCTGCAGCATCCGCTGTTTTATGTTAATATTTTTCACCTTCTGTAAGTCAGTCAATTTTCAACGGGGAGAAAATCTGCTTCGCTTCACTCACAAGACGCTTGAAGAAGATTAAGCTGAATGGTTTGTTATGCTTTGAAAAAAGGAAACGAATGCTTATCGCTGGAGGGAAGACTTCATTCGGATCTGTCGAGTTTCTTGAAGGTTTTCGGTTTCTACTATATTGCTTTTCCTTCCCAGTTCGTCCCAGAGAACAGGTATGTTTAAAGAACTAGTGGTTGACATTTAGTCAGTTCCAAGGAGAGAAACGTATGTATACAAAAATCACTCATGGCATTTAACATTTATCGGGACTTCAAATGGGTCCGTGATGGAATTCAATGCAAGGGAAAGAATGTTTATCACAGGACATACAAACAATCTACAATGAGATATCTTCTCAGATTTTCAAATTCAGAACAAGTGACCCGAAGATAATGTAAAATAAAAAAAAATGGTACGTAAAAAATGAGAGAACAAATTAAAAAACACAGAAAGTATCACACAAATAAACAAACAAACAGACAACATGTTTGTCAGCAGTTTGACAATTAATTTGATAGACATGCAGGACCACACGAGTGAAATACGAAGACTCGCAGAGAAGACGTACAGAGAGGAGAGGAGGTAACCTCCATCGTCCAACACCATCGCTTCGAAGATAACTCTAATGATGAAAGGACAAACAACGCGAGGAAGAGTGATAATTTTGGCAGCAGAACAAAGACGACATGAAGTGAACTGAAATATCATTAACGAATAACGAATATTTTACAACTAAGCAACGACGACACTCATTCATCACACGGAAGACAACGCTGTCACGTTCAGTGGAGTTACCTGTCACTCGAAGTCTGCTTTGCCTGCCACTCGAGGTGTCACTTGAAATCCAGTTGGCTCGTCAGTCGATGTTGAAAAGTGAACCTCGTTTAGGCAGTCAACAAAGCAATAAAGATAAACTCTCTTGATAAATATCTCCTTGAATGTGTCAAGAGCAGGGGAGGGGAGAGGAGAAGGGAAAGATTGCTCTTACCCCCCCCCCCCCCCCCCCTCTCTATCTGTCTCTTTATCTCACTCTCCAGTTTTTACAAATTCCTCGAACGATTTATTCGAATCGACAGCTAACACAATTCTGAGCGTTCTCGTCTCCATCGAAGATTTAAATATGGTTCTCCGAAATCCATCCCGCCCCGTCCGTCCGATCCGATTCATGTGGGTCATGACGGTCCTCAGCTACTCTCAGCATCACTTTCCAGCTGACTGATTGTGCTGACGGACGCTTCTGCCCTTCAAATCAAGCCGAACAGAGCCTATACAACCCAAACTAAGCCGCGTCTGGTAATTTGACTAAGCTTTCTATTCGAATAGTAACTAAATTCTCCCCTTCGGCTGGTTAGGAGGGAGGGGGAGGGGGGGGGGGGGGGAGGGAGGCTGAAGTCTACAGAGAGCACTGAGAATTCATGGACGACGCGAGAAGGTCGTGTGTCTTGTCAGCGGCATTCAAGCGGAAAACAATCTAATTTGTTAGATCAACTTTATTCCGCCCGACGGTTTTATTTATTTTCGCCATTCTGATGGTGGTGTTGCTGCCGGCGTTCTTCTTTGATTGTTATTGTTTCTGGCGTTTGTTTGCTCATTGCTGTTCAGTCCTTGGGCAGGACCATTAAAGAGCTCACACAAAATAGTTGCCCATAAAAGTTGGCATAAATTTTGTCGGCCAACATTATTACGTTATTCTATGACTTTCCCGAGACAGGTCATTAGAGTAAATCAGGATGGAATGTTGTGAATGTAAATACAAGTTAGTCGAATGGATACAAAGGGACAGCTAAGTTGGGATATTAAGGATTTTACTGTGTAATCGTAATAAAAGACCCAAGTTATTTAGTTCATTGCATCTGCATATGAAAACAAGTGGGATGGTTTTTAAGCTGCTTCTAAATTAAATCAACCTTCTTGCTGTCGCTTGAAATTCCAGGAAACGAATTCATAGCTTCTCAAGTATTCCAGATTATAATATATTATAAATCACCTTATAAATCGTAAAGGTTAAATTCGGAAGTACATTGATATCTCTTATCGCTTATCAGTTATCAGTACTTAATATATATTTCTCCGAATGATTTGCTTAGTTCATAGTGTATAGTTGCTTTAAGTTCATTTGGAATCTTTTCCCGATAAAGCCACATTGAAGATAAGCTCCCCATATCAAGAAAAATCTTTGCTTGGATACCAGAAATCAGATGTTATTAATAACAAAAAAAAACAGTAGCAACGAGATAAAAAATGGGGCCCAACCTCCAACCTGAACTTTTGGCCGAGGTACCTGAACACAGTTCATTGAATGAAGTGATTGCGATCTCACATCCGCTGATAAGCATTCGAAACTAAGAAACTAGCTTTGGAACTATTTATGGGTCTTTGATATGGTCGAATCTTTATTGATTAGAAGGCTTTATCGAAGTTTCGAATTCCGTCAGCTTTGAACGCTTTTACTATAAAAGGCAACTTCATTCAGTTGCATCTACTAGAAACTACTTCTTTACCTGAGTTTGAGGACCTCGAAAATAATGAAGTTCTTCTTCTTCTTCGTTTTCTCCCTGGTCTTGAGCACTGTTTGGGCCTTTAAGCTGTCGGCGGAGGAGCCGACAGGCCGAATAACTCATGGCCAAGACACTGACGCTGATCAGTTCCCGTTCATAGTGCAGCTGGCGGTGGACTCGCATGTTGTGTGCGGTGGCTCCTTGATTGGAAGGAACTGGATTTTGACTGCTGCTCACTGTGTCCATGGGTCAGTGGAGAACTACAATAATATTGTATACTGTATAATAAGCAACTTATTCTTCTAGAGAGAAATCGGTAACCGTTTACTTGGGTGTCATTTACCAAACTGGGAAGTGCTGCACTGTACGCGAAGAAGACATCACCGTTCATGCTGATTACAACCCCGAAACCTTGCAGTACGACGTGGCTCTGATCAACATTCCCACCAATGATATGTTTGCCGCCATTCGAACCGTTTCATTGCCGAAGTTCTCCCCGGTGTACGCAACCTACGCCGGGGACAGCGCTTTAGCCAGCGGTTGGGGAGATATCAAAGACTCCGGCCGCTCTGCTTCTCACCTGCAATGGGCGCGCATGCCGATCATATCCAACGAGGTCTGTGCCCGCATGGCGTCCGAGATATCCGAGAACAGACTCTGCGTTGACACCAGCTCTCAAGTATCCACGTGCGATGGCGACTCGGGAGGTCCCCTGATCCTGGAATCCACTGGCGAATTGATCGGCGTGACATCGGCGGTTTCCTTTATGGGCTGCGAAGCAGGCATGCCGGCTCTTTTCAATCGCGTTACCTTTTACTTGGAGTGGATAAAGGATAAAACCGGCATTTGGTATTAAGAGGAAATGAGTGAAAAATGTACAAAACAGAAACCGAACAAAATAGTAAAATCTACACGAGTACAAATAATTGAAATGAGAGCGTTTATTTTGCAATTTCTCAGCTCTGAGATAACTAAGAAAAATGGTTTTTAAATTATATTTTATGGGAAAGGAACAGCCGTCATTTCGGTTGAATGACATGTCGAATGTTGAGCTGTCAAAATTGCGAAGGGGTTAAGTGAAGACTGAAGGCCCGTGTTGGAGTGGATCCATTGAGACCGCTTCCGAAAAAGCTAAAAGCTCGCTTTGATAAATATTTTGGGTAATTTTTTCTAAAATAGGAATTTAGACTACTTTTATATATCAGAAATAAACTGATAGAGCTACAATTGGTAGTAAAACAAACAACATAATACAATATAGCAATAAAATGCTAAGGACACCGAAAGCTCGAAAGTTGTCCATGTTTGGCCATCAATCTCAAGACGCCTAGTCTGACATAGGCTACAGTTACAACATATCCGACCTAGCAGTTTCGCCAACATAAAAAACCTGAACACCTACTGTGGCGCCATCTATATGTTTTGACATGCGGCGAGAGGAACAAAGTTTGCGAAAGCTTGCGATGTGTTTAGAATTATTTGCTTCCGAATTTCGTTTATAATTCATAATAAGTTTTTCCACCCGGCGCAGGATATAAAGCACCGTAGTGCATTATAAAGAACGGCAGAGATTACTAATGAAGATTGTATGCAGGATGCGGAATATCTAAACCGAGGAAGGTATGCTAGATGTGGGGTCGGATTTATAATTTTAGTAAGAAAGCAATTGGCATGGATTGAATGGCTATCAAAATTGCCACAATGACATACCGCTTTCGATGTATTCCAATGGAGGCATTTCAGCTGAACCCATTGTGTTGTATAAATTTAAACTTGTAACTGTATTTGTCAACGGTGGGAAACGGATCAGCCCACCGGTGATGAAGGAAACGGTTCACGAGACCACGAAATAAATTTAAGCTTGTGACTGTATTTGTCAACGGTGGGAAACGGATCAGCCCACCGGTGATGAAGAAAACGGTTCACGAGATCACGAAATGTGGTATAATTTCACTTGCAAATTTAGCTGAGCTGTAATCGACACGGGATCAGACCACCGGTGCGAATATGGTTACCAGCTTATATTTGCACAACATAATGGGCTCAGCTGAAATGTCTCCATTTGAGAATACGTTCAAGTGTGAGTCTGTCGTTGTGGCAATTTTGATAGCTGTTCAGTCAATTCCAATTGCTTTTTTGCCGCTTTTTTGAAGAACCATGAAATATTTAAAAACCCTGACGATGTAATGCTCATGGATCCTTAAGAAGTTCCCTCTGTCTTCATATGGCGCAGACCAGGCATGGCCCGGGGTTACGTTCAAATAGATTTCGATTGGCATTCGAATACATGCTCCTGCAATCTTCTTCAGGTTTGCCTGAGGGCGGCAGTCCACTTTCCTAACGGTTTTCTCTGAACCATTTGACCCCTTCTGAACCATTTGACCCCTTCTGAAACAGGATGATTTTTGTACTTCTCCGATGCGATGGCATTACTTCAAGTGTTCCAGTAGCATCCATCCAGCTTTTCTGTGAGATGCCGACAAGGCGCCGAATGTGCGTGGTGCCCAAGTCGGGGGTATCTCGGGTCACAGATAATAAATTCACTATTTTTACTACTAATGATTGCGATGAAACTTTTTAATGAATTTCATGTTCAATTCTACGGATTTCACTCTAAGAAGTCACTGTGACTGTACGAGTGAATGAACTCGTTTCTTGTTCTACTTGATACTTTGATGCTCTGTATCATTTCCATTTAATTACTTATTGTAGCACTACTATTTTTATAAACGAAGAATTTAGAGCAACAGTTTAGTGAGATCTCTATTAAGATAGAAAATATAGAGCGATACTATCGCATCGAAAGCATCGCAAAGCGTGGCGAGAAGGAGGAATTCCGCTGTGAAGAAGCTGCTTCTAGTTTCTCGCTTTCTACTCGTCGTTGTGCGTTACAGCTTGCGGCTTCTAGTGGCGTCTGGATGCAGCCTGCAGGTATGCAGAGTTGCACTGCATACTAACTACGTGACTACTGTTTGTGTTGTTGTTGTTGTTGTTTCAAATTCAACTGCAATTTTGTGCAACACAGTGCGTTAATTATGCATCGTATGCAGATGAATGTGGAAGTTGTTGTTGCTAAACTGTTGTCTTAGATTCCACAACTATTTCCCGATACTTTGTGTGCTCAGCACGTTTTCGCTTCATTCCTGCCTGCGTCCCTTCGTCCGTCCAGCTGCGTACATCATCAGCATCTTCAGCCATCGTCTAGCAACAGCTTCATCATCACCGAACGCGCTGCCTGTTGTCTAGAGGAGGCGTGGCAGCGGGCGGCGAGGTGGCGAGGCGTGGCATTTCTCAGGTTCGTTGAGTGCGTATGAAACGAATGCATGTAGACAAGTTTGGCTATTAGCTAAATTCTTTGTTGTTGTTCTCTTAATACAGATCCCGTGTATGTGTGAGTCTGTGTGTGTGTGTGTGTGTGTGTGTGTGTGTGTCAGTGTGTGTGTGTGTAATTGGGTCGGTTGGCCGGTGGCATTGTTGTGTGAAACTGTGTTTTTATCTACTGGATCGAGATGCTTCTCTTTTCGTGCGTAGCATATTCAAACACCGACTTCGAATCAGTCGAGAGTGGACTACATGGCAGCAGTGGATAAAATAGAGCAAAGAAAGCTAGTACAGAACATTTCTAAATCAATTTAATTGAATTTAACTTCAAGTCTTCCATTTTTAGCTGCTTTGAATCATTTCTTCATTATAATATAATAATATGCATCAGTTCATTCTTCAATATAATATACACTAATGATACATTATGATGTACAATAAATTCTCATT
>OX451348.1:32332889-32342367 GCA_949629155.1 Myopa testacea
CAGTCTTTTATTCCTGTTGTTATGCTGTCGTCGTTTTTACGCCTTCAATTTAGGTTCATGTTGCTTACGACAGCGATGGCTTTATTGG
Source organism: Myopa testacea (assembly GCA_949629155.1). Classification (NCBI taxonomy): domain Eukaryota; kingdom Metazoa; phylum Arthropoda; class Insecta; order Diptera; family Conopidae; genus Myopa; species Myopa testacea. Next base: position 32,332,978 of record OX451348.1, read on the forward strand.
TGTATTTTTTGTTGTATTGTTGGCTGTATTGTTCATGGGTGAGGAAGCCTTTCAAGTTGTGTCATTTCGACTTCTCATTGTTATCGATTATTGATGCTGAAGTAAAAGTTTTAATAATCATAATCGTTGTTAACTGGCAAACAAACACAAACTCACAATGATTATTTATTTTCGTCTGTCTACAGTCTTTGTTTGTCCTCCAATCAGACTCCCTGGAAGGTGGCGGGGTAGTCTTCCAAAAGAGCGGGAGGGGGCGGGGATGGAGTTTAAATGGATTAACTTGATTTGTGAGCATAAGAATCTGCTTGCTATCGCATAACGCGTCCTTCCGATAAGCGAGGATATAAATTGTATCATGCAAGTTGTTTTGTTGTTGTTTTATGAAGTTGACAAACTTGACTTGAAGTATCTGTGTGCCTCTATCTTGATAAGCATTCAAGCTAATGACTTTAAGAACTCGAAAATCGATTGCTGTATCTCTTGCAGCTCAGTAAGTTTCCGAAGTTTCTGTTGTTCCTTTCTTGAAACCAAGATAAACGCTTTAAAGGATCTTTAATAATACACAAGATTAACTCCGAGGAGGGTGCTTGATGACATTTTCTTTGACTTCTCTTCTTCGAATAAAGTTCTTTTCATTTGAATGCGAAGAAACAATAACAATTATGCGAGGAAGCAACTCAAAAGACTTCGTTAGTGTTCCTAGAGAGGTAACAACTCTAAAAACTCGCTAAAACTACCAATTCTCGGAGCTGGAAGATTGTTTTTCATGTGACGGTTGATGAATTCATATGTTAAATAATATCATTAGACAAAAATACAATCCTTTGGCAACCCGATCAAATCCCCTTTCTTTGAAGTCCCCTTCCTTTGAAGACCCTTTCTTTGAAGTCCCCTTCTTTGAAGTCCCTTTCTTTGAATATCGAAATACTTGTAAATAAATTAAAGACGACTAACATATCTTTTAAGAATTCAAATAAGGATAACATTTCGTTAAGCGGATATTTGAGAAGCAGCTCAGATACACTCTGAGATAAGATGTGACTCGGATAAAACACACGATAAAGTAACCGGAATCGGTTTCCTTGATCACCGTAGTTATTGCGGTCAGGTTGGGAACTTTCGAAATTATATGGCTTGATATTCGTACGAATTCGATTCCGAATTGAATCCCCTTCCAAACAGAACACCAGTCGTTCGGGGAACGATCGCAAAGAAGGCAAAACAAACGAAAGAGCAATTTATGAGATGATATCGAATGACCATAATAATAACTCTCCGCTCGTGTGTTTGTATACGTGTTCATGTGGCTTTGAAGTACGTTTCTACGGTGAACTACGGGTGCATTTCAGACAAACGCAAGAGAAACAATGAACTACAACATCATCACTGACATCATCATCATCACTGACACCAACATCATCATCACTGACACCAACATCATCATCACTGACATCATCATCGACATGAATTCAAAGAGATACGACCGAATCTCAACATTGTATCAGAAGAGCGGCGAACGAGAGCCTTAACAATGGAAGCGTGATGCATGTGGAAGTCGTAACGCTCGCTTATGACGATGTTGCCGCTGATGAAGTTGCTTCATGCAGCATTTCGCGCAGTTATGAAAACATTTTTAGGGACCCAAGCCGAGAAAAAACGTTGATACTCCGTTTTGTTCGATTGTAAGCAACCCGCAATGATTAATGATTGAATATTTTCACTTTTATTCCCATTGTTTGGCTTCTTTCGATTTTTTTTGGTGTTGTTGTTGTTGGACAAGACTTAATAAAGCAATCCTGCGGCTGATTATTTTTCACCTGACGCTGAACTGCGACGGTTTTTTTCGATGGTTTTTAAGAATTTCTACTTCAGTCTTAAAGATTTTCAGTGAACAATTCTTTTGCATTCAGTTGAATTTTTATCCTGAAGAAGATCCAACCGCCGTTGTTGTTGTTGTTGTTGCCACTACTGTTGATGCTTTTAGTACTCGTTTCTCGTTTCGTCTCGACACCTGTCAGTGTCAAGCATGCAAAACTTCTGCTTTCCGTTGCAGCAGCAGGTTTCACAAAGTTTCATGTTTGCGCTTTTGCATGTTTATCACAGTTTCTTTTGTGTTTCTAATTGTTTTTGTTTAACATTTCAGAGATTCGAAAAGTTTAAAGATGTTGTCAAATGTTCAGTCATGTCGGATCATTAAAAAGTTTATCTTTTCGTTGTTGAAACTGAACGCTGTCTTCGCTGAGATCTTCGGTGTATATGAAGTGTTCCAGGAAGTGAAGCGTCTTGAAAACGGATTCGATTCTGATGGATTGAAATTTTCAAAGAAATCGTAACTCCGTGCATTTTATAGAATATTTTATTGCAGCACTTCTAATGGAAGAGTCAGAGAATCGATATTCGAAGAACATCATCACAATCACAATTCGAGTTCCATGATAACCCAAAAAATAAGGATTTTTCTCTAAGAAGATGAGAGGAGAGTCGATGAGATCGAGTTGAATGATCTAATAATCATGGTGAATATCTAAGATCTACTATTTTAAGGTCCCGGCCCTGAGGAACTCTGAGAACTTTTCGTAATCGTATCGTAATTTGAAGTATTTTAATTTTAAGTATTTAGTTTAAGTATTTACTTGAAGTCTAGGAAATCTAATTATGAAAGAGATCTGAGCTCCACTTAATGATTATTTCAGGCTTTTCATAATTTGTGTGAAAACTCACCGCAGTCTTGAAATTCCAACTCTGCGTCTTAAATTTTATCCAATATCTTCTTTAAATTGTTCACGTAGAGCAAAACACATGAAACACAACAACAAATATTATAATTTTCCACACATTTTTTCGACTCTTCGAATTGAGTTAAATTTTTGTTTTGTGTGAACTTTTTAAATTTTGCTCTTTTTGTATTCTCTTCTATGGTAACAAATACACAACTAATCCTTTTTCTTTCACAATTGTTGTTGTTGGTGGTAATCAGTTGGCTTTTTTCCACATAACACAAAAACACACTAAAAGAACGGACAGCCGATTGTCTGTCTGTCTGACGGTTTGACTTCCTTCGGAGTGGTCTTTAGTTTTGCTTAGTTTAGTTTTTGCTATCGAGGAAGATGCAAACATGAACGAGTTACAGCACCGTGCGCACGGCGATTGCGATGGTGTTGATGACGCTGACGGTGGCGGTGGCGGTGGCGACAACGACGGCGGTACAATCGGCAACAATCTGTGACGTAAAATCAACCGAGCGAGAAAGCTGATTGTGCGCCGAGCTGCAGCGAAAATGATGTCGAAATGCCTGCGCTCATGGATGGAAGTGCATCTGAATGCGGTTGCTGTTGAAGTTGCTGCAAATACTCGCAGATGCACTGAGACACATTTTCGCAGCGTTGGTTTGTTACGCGTAGCAACCGAACAACGCAAACACGACGAACGCAAGAACACTACGAATTTTAATTATTTTCCTTTTTTATTGCGGTCGAAAATACAATCTGCACGATTTGCTAAGCTGGTCCACTCTGTGAGCAGGAGTCGCCAACTACTCGTAGCTTCAACGCAACGGTTTTTGTGACGCGCACTATTTTATTCGAATTTTCCGCTCGTTTAATGCTGCTTTTCTGGAGTCCCTAATTTTGGGGCGCGTTCGAATTTTCATCCGCACACGCAACGCAGCGCCGTAACTTAGCTTTAATCGATTCGAACCGGTCTCAAGCACTGAATCGCACTCAACGCGAACAGGTCCGTCGAGGCTCCATGCTCCAGACAACTGCCCGTCTCAGTTCAAATGCTCGACTCGTCAGCGTTCCATTTCAATGCGTTGCACTGCTCGAGAGCGAGAGAGAGAGAGCGCCAGAAGTACCTGTGAGTTTCCACGCAAGTGTGTTTGCTGTGTGTTTCGCGTGACATGCGAGAGAAAAGCGAGTGAAAACACTCTCTCTCCGGCTGAGTGAAACTGGTTTTGTTATTGGATGGAATCAGGAACCACCGAAGAACTGTTTACCACTCCGAAATGGAGTTGAGTTGCCTCTCTTTGAGTTTCGCGTCTTCTTTCCTGCTTTTTTTGAGTAAATCGTGGAGATCTTTTGAACAGAAATTTAAGAGTGACACGCGAACTGCCTTCTCTTCGATTCCTTCCTTTCGTCCGGTGAGTTTGAAGTGGAGCTGATCAATGAAATTCCACTGAAGACTGGGAAGAAAGTCCCACAAGACTCTTGCAGCGGTCTATTTTTCTGTTATCGCATCCAACAGAACAGTTTTTAAGGCTCTTTACGTAGAAAGGGACGAAGATGCGTAGTTTTTCTCCTCCTTTTCACGTCGCCTTCCTGGACAATCAGTCAGCTTTGAAGGGGCACATCTAAGAAACTCCAAACATCCAGAAATCTCCTAAAAACCAAACGGCGACTATAAATTGTGTGCCTTAATTAAAGTGTTTGGTGTGTGTTGCGAACATCTTCTTGCGTAGAGAGTGTGTTTTTATCTCTGTCATCGTAACCTCAACATCGTTGTGCATCCAGCTTTTCTGCGGCCGTAGCCACAAAATTAGTGGGCTATTTTTTTAGTTTTTATTTGACAAAACCGAAGAAAGCTCAATAAATATTTGCTAATCAGTATAATTCCCACATTAGACACGGCACACATGCACACACACATGCACACGCATGGTATGGCGACTTTTTTATGTACTTGAGCTGTCACTGTAACCAACATATTGAAGCTTTCTGTGTTTATAGTGGGCACTTTTTTGTTTATTTATTTTTTTTTGCATTTTTTTTTGGGGAATTTTTTTTCAACAGTTTTTGTTGGTGTGCACACAGCATCTCTGATGAAATCTGCTCATTGTTTGTCCACAATATTAGCCCGTGGTTATGCTATCGAGTTTTGCTTGGCAAGTAGGACTTTTTTTTTGTTGTTTTGTGTGTAAAAGAGAGTTTTGTGTGTAAGCAATTCTCTCTTTTACACACAAAACAACAAAAAAAAAGTCCTACTTGCCAAGCAAAACTCGATAGCATAACCACGGGCTTAGCTTGCTTTGGTTGTTGCGAGTGTTGGCAACAATGCAGCGATGGAGACGACCGAAACACACACACACACTCGCACACACTCGCCACAACAACAACAACAACAACAACAACAAACACACTTCGTACACGCATGAACGACAACAAGAAAAGCACACTGAATGCCAAAACCAACAAAGAGCAAGCACTAAAACAATAACAACATACAAAGGAACCGTTACACGGTTATTTTTCCTTACTTTACTATAGAACGCCATCGAAATAACGGCCAGCAGAAGGCCACAAATAAATAGCAACAAAAAGAAGATAAAAAACGAAGAAGAAGAAGAAGAAGAAGAAGAAAATTTCTCCTCAGGTCGCCGCTAATGATAAGCAAATAAAAGAACGTATAATAATAATAATAATAATAAAGGAATCCCACAAAATGTTGCCATGTAGTCGAAAATAAAAACGCAGTCGCGCCTGCGCAGTCGGATCGTTAAAAGAACGCGTCGCTTCGCGTGGCGTCGTTGTCGCCGTCGCCATCGTCATCGCCATCGCCGTCACCTAACAAGACAACGATTCACAAGCATGGAATCATCACCACAGTCGGAAGTCGCCTTAAAACGTCATTTTTTATTTCTAACTTCGTTTGGTTGACTCTGTTTTTGTTTTTGTCGAATGGCGAAAGTGCCGAAAGGACTCTCATCAGGCCCCGTCGCAGTTCGGTTGGTGTTGCGTCGCGCCGTTCATGCATTCTTGTCCATTTAATGAGCTCATTGCGACGCGACGATGCGACGACGCGCTGCAAATCGGCCGCAGACGCAATTATGGCGCGTTTAAAAGTTTAATTGTCTGCTAACCAGAGCCGCAGTGCGCTTTGTGGCCGCTAATTAATGCTAATCGATTGTGCTTATTCTCGATCTCCGCACCGCACTCAGTCCGGAGCTTTTAAAGAAACAGTTAAACAGCCACAAGAAAGAAGCAGCTACAAAAAATATGCATTGAGTTTAAACAAGCAACGCGACTGACTGCGACTCTGTTTGGCTTTCATTAGAATTTCATTCTCAGTCGGTGTTTAAAATTAGCATGCGTTTTCGATCCTGGGGTGGGGCAGAATGGGGCAGGGGTGTGCAAGGGGAAGTGGTCAAGAGGAGGTGCGACTTTGCACTGAGGTTACTCGCATAACTGTAAACCACTTGAAGTCGTTGCGTGTTCCTCTTCTTTTCGGAAGTGCACACTTCTTCAAGACCTTCGAATTCAACGCTTTTCCTCAGATAAAACATCTGGAAAACATCTGAAATTACAAAACATAAACTTTTCGTCAGGAGTGTCGACATTCGCGTGGCCGCAGCATTCCACAGCCATCATTTCTGCGCTTCCTTCTGGGCCAGCGTCCTTGTGTCGTGATTGTGTGCCGCTGGTGAGCAAATAAATACGCCGCCATCGTGTGCCAGTGACGCAGCCTGGCCTGTTGTAGCCTGCTCCGGTCCGGTCCGGTCCGGTGTACACGCTGTTGTGGTGCTCTTTGAAGTGCTGCGCATGCGTGCTCAGCTGCGGCTCATAACTCGCCGTGTCGCGTTTAACAAATCATGTGCGAGCATGAGTTCTCATGTCGTCTCTGTGTAAATTATACATATCAGCTGGGACATAATTTTCGAGTTTCTTCAGTCGCCTACTCCTCCCCCCCTCCCTCCCCCTCCTCAGTCGCTCTTTTAGTGTTTTTTATAAGTAGAAATGCAGTTTAAAATATGAACCACGGAACAGAGACAACAGAATCCACAGAAGGTTCACTAAATGCATCCATTTTGAAGGTGAAGTTGGCGAGTCGTCCTGGTTTACTACGTGTTTGGGAGGGACTGATTTATGTCACGCACGGGAAGCACACAGAATAGCGGGAGGATTTTTTAATAGCCGGGGATTTTGAACCATAACACGGAGAGTTTAATAAAGTTTTAGAAGAAGCTTCTAGATGATCGTTCAGAGGGTTCAAAGCCAATCTTTACAATCGTAGAGCTGAGTGTTGACTGTAAATTAGAGCGTCTATTTGAGTTCCTTCAGGTCACCCATTCTAGAAGAGTTGTCTAAAGATTCTTTAAGATTTGGGGACGTGTCATGTACTCAAAACTTCTCTCCGAGTGTGATCAAGTATCTTGTCGCCTCCCAAAGCATCAGCAGAACCTCTCCGCATTCCTGAAAAGAGGTGCATCGAGTTGTGTGGGCTGCTTGAACTCCAGCATTTTGCGGCGTCTCTTCCGCTGCGGCGAGTGTCGCTGCTGCCGGTCGTTGCTGCAACTGCTGTTGCTAGTTTTCCTCTGCTGATCCTGACACTGAGATGATTTATTATTTTATAATTCGCCATTAGAAAGCAGCATGCGAGGTGGAGCAGCAAGCGACATGACCAACCGGAAAATTGTGCGAAAATAGGGAAGCAACAGCAACATTTTCACGTCGTCAACGTCGGCTGTTGCGAGTCGTTGTCCGGGCCGGATGAAGGATGATCTTCTTCTACACCCAACAAAGCCCAGCAGCAGCAACATCAACAACATCAACAACATCAACAACATTCAACAGCAGCAGCATAAAAATTAAACGCTTCACTGGAGAGGGGACGAAACGCGGCCCTCGGAACCGGCGAGCGGGACGCAAGGGGCGTGGCAGGCTGTGTGACGGATGCAGTGATGCACCATAAACGCTGAACTTGTATTGAGTTGCTGTTGCGATTTTATTATTTGCTCAATTTTTACAACAAGCTGCGGCGCATAATAAATTTCGACGCAGCTACGGTGCGTATCCCGGGACACGCCCCGCATATTCAACGCGTCTATTAGTTGGGTGCAGATGCATGCGACTGCGAGAATGTTGCAACGTCATTATTATTTGCGCTAAAATGAATAACGACTTCTGTCCGTTTCCCGTCTCTCTCTGTCCGTCCGTTTCGGCTGTTGCGTCTTTTTATCTGTCGGTCTGTCGGTCTGTCGACCTGCCTGTCTGTTGGCCTGCCTGTCATGCTTGTTATGTTCACCTGTAGCGGCTTTTATTGTGGTTACAACAACACAAGCTGAGCGATTTCTGTTCACTTCGCACCTGCCGCTCGCAGTTGCCACTGTGTGCCCCCCCCCCCCCCGTGTGTGTGTGTGTGTGTGTGTGTGCAATCAGTAACATCATCATCAGCAGCAGCAGCAGCAGCAGCAATTGACTGAAAAAAACCTGTGCGCAATACGGCAGCCCGGCAGCTCGACTCTATCTCGGAATAAATATTATTTAATATGTTTTGTTGCCACAAAAATTCAGTTTTATCTCTTGATTTGCGGCTCCCGATCGCGGCACCGGAGCGAAGTGGTTGTCGTCGTTGCAGCGGCTCCGGCTAATTATGCAAATACTACAGATAACAAATTAGCTACCGCAAAAACGCAGCAACAACGTTTGCGACTGCTAAATGCCGCTTTCGATATCATTTCAGGTAGTTAATCGCTTATCAAAGCACGCACTAAGCACATACAGTACATATGTCTGTATTACGTGCTTGGGTTGGGTTATTAGAAAAAATTAGCGATTACATGAACCACAGCGAATTTAGTGAGGTTCGCCTCCCATCTCAAAAGTTCTGCCATCACTCGCTATCTCTCTCTCTCTCTCGGAAATACTATTGTTAATACTTGGATTACAGTTTATTAATAGTTTTATAATTATAAGGAGTATAATTCTAGTATTTATTATTGTATTTAATGGTATTATATTACAAGGAGTTCACTATGAGGGGTAGAGTTCCTTTCTATGAAGAGCAACTAATGATATGATGTCCATTCGATTCTCAGATCAATTTTTCGAAGATGACTCTTACATCCACTTGAGGAAGCTTGGTTTTAGTTGGTTGCTCCGGCAATATTTTGACCTCTCTTCCATCACTACGACGAGCAGAGCAGAGCTTCTCTGAGCAGACGTTTTCACGAACCAATCGAACCCATTCTAACCCCAAATCTAATCGAATTTAATCGAAGAGACGGGGCATCGTTTTCGACGCCGGTAATTTTATCAATTAATTAAAAAACAACATCCACTAACTCGTTAAGGATAAAGATTATGACTCCTACTTACCTTCCCTCCCCCCCTTCTCCCTCCCCCACCCCGTTTTATCTCTTATGATTTAGTGTTTATATCTTTGTGCTTGATCATTGTTGGCTTTCGGTTTTTTCCAGACTCTGATTTGAGAGGTTTTTAATTTTGTTTTATTTTTCTTTATTTTACTTGTGTATCTTCCAGTTTCTTGGTTTTCTTAGACGCTTAGATTTCATGGGCACTTAAAAAATTGCTTTCAAGTAGAACTAATTAATCCAAGCATAAAAAGAGGGGAAAAATCAGAAAATCATTCTTGCCAACAGCAAACCCCAATCATGGT